>CM042239.1:20977394-20994894 GCA_023566225.1 Romanogobio albipinnatus
AAGTTGGGAGCATGAAATTGTCCAAAATGTCTTGGTATGCTGAAGCATTACCCCACACCATAACCTCCCCTCCACCAAACTTTACACTTGGCACAATGCAGTTAGGCAAGTACCGTTCTCCTGGCAACCGCCAAACCCAGACTCGTCCATCGGATTGCCAGACAGAGAAGCGTGATTCGTCACTCCAGAGAACATGTCCCCACTGCTCTAGAGTCCAGTGGCGGCGTGCTTTACCACTGCATACCACCCATTGCATTGCACTTGGTGATGTGAGGCTTGGATGCAGCTGCTCGGCTATGGAAAACCATTCCATGAAAGCTCTCTACGCACTGTTCTTGAGCCAGCCTGAAGGCCACACAAAGTTTAGAGGTCTGTAGCTATTGACTCTGCAGAAAGTTGGCGACTTCTGCACACTGTGCGCCTCAGCATGCGCTGACCCCGCTCTGTGATTTTACGTAGCCTACCACTTCGTGGCCGAGTTGCTGTTGTTACCAATTGCTTCAACTGTGTTATAATACCACTAACAGTTGACCGTGGAATATTTAGTAGTGAGGAAATTTCACGAATGGACTTATTGCGCAGGTGGCAACCTATCACTGTACCACGCTTGAATTCACTGAGCTCCTGAGAGCGACCCATAAACTTGCATAAACCTACCTAATATTTCAAATCGAGTATTAAACATACTTAAATTACTACATGAGATAGTAAATATAATTGTAGTATAATTAAATAATTGTTTTATAATTTAAATAGCAAACAGCCAAACAATGCAATGCTATACTATTAATTTATGAGGTTGATGCTGGGAAGAGTGCAAATAAAGAAATAATATAGCCTATAAACAGCTTCTCGAACAAGAAAAAATGTAAGACGGGACTTGGGGAATTGATTAGATGAATTTGGTTTGCTATTGGTGGATCTCCTCTTAGTGACAGGATGCCCCGCCCTTAGGTCAATAAACACATCATCAGAGAAGAGCTGTAAGAGGGAGAGGAAGTTAATTTGATTCAAGATTACCAGGGACATGAGTTGCATAATAATTTATAATTAATTATTTAATATTCCTTAAAATATAATTGTCAATTTTGATTTCATGGTGACTTTCCTATATATTTTCACATAGATATACTTTCCTTTTTTTCTTCTTAAAAAAAAAGTGATTCCAACTATTTGAGAAAACTTTTCATGCCGTTACAAAACATCCGTAAAAACATGCAGGAATGTCAGAGAATGCAGCCAGATTTCACATGGCTGACCTCTGCAAAACATCTCAAGTTTCCTTACTAAACAGTTCTGTCATCCGAGAATTCAGACCGTCTAATCAAAGAGCATCAAGATCCGCTGGAATGCTGAACATCTTAGAAGTACTTCTGCATTAAACTGAGAGGCACGCAATGAACGTGATTTAATGGAGCTGCTGTTTACGCTTCTAGCCAGTCAAGTCATGTCATGCTTCACCCAGAAGGAGCATAACATTAACATTTTTGTCAGTGTACAGAAATGCAATTATATGATGAGCTGATACGGTCTCTCAGCGCGCTCACATGCACGTAGAAGAAAACCATCTGCAAAAAGATTTGCTATCTTCAAGTCATGTCAGAACAATCATAAACAAGGTGAGCACACATGAACATTAACCACATGGTTTACAACATACCACATTACATAACTGCCAGTTGGAAACTTGGAGTAGGGGGCATGTCCATTATTCATGGCAGAAGCTTATTGACATTCTCATTGACATCATAAGCAGTGTAATTATTAGTAACTATTAACCATCTTGGTCGCACTTTATTTCAACTGTCTACTTTAGACATTCTACTAACTATAAGTAACTTTGCAACTACATGTCAAACAATTGTCATTCGAGTATTAGTAGACTACACTATATGCACAAAAGTATTGGGACACCCCTCCAAATCATTGAATTCAGGTGTTCAAATCACTTCTATGGCCGCATGTGTATAAAATAAAGCACCTAGGCCTGCAGACGCTTCTACAAACATTTGTGAAAGAATGGGTCGCTCTCAAGAGCTCAGTGAATTCAAGCGTGGTACCGTGATAGATTCGTGTGGCCTTCAGATTAGCTCAAGAACACTGCGTAGAGAGCTTCATGGAATGGGTTTCCATGGCCGAGCAGCTGCATCCAAGCCTTACATCACCAAGTGCAATGCAAAGCGTTGGATGCAGTGGTAAAGCACGCCGCCACTGGACTCTAGAGCAGTGGAGACGTGTTCTCTGGAGTGACGAATCACGCTTCTCTGTCTGGTAATCTGAAGGACGAGTCTGGGTTTTGCGGTTGCCAGGACAGCGGTACCTGTCTGACTGCATTGTGCCAAGTGTAAAGTTTGGTGGAGGGGGGGTTATGGTGTTGGGTTGTTTTTCAGGGGTTGGGCTTGGCCCCTTAGTTCCAGTGAAAGTGAAACCCAACTTTGTGGGAACAGTTAGGCGGTGGCCCCTCCTTGTTCCAACATGATGGCGCACCAGTGCACAAAGTAAGGTTCATAAACACATGGATGAGCAAATTTGGTGTGGAGGAACTTGACTGGCCTGCACAGAGTCCTGACCTCAACCCGATAGAACACCTTTGGGATGAATTAGAGCAGAGACTGTGAGCCAGGCCCTCTCGTCCAACATCAGTGCCTGACCTCACAAATGCGCTTCTAGAAGAATGGTCATACATTTCCACAAACACACTCCTAAACCTTGTGGAAAGCCTTCTCAGAGGAGTTGAAGCCGTTATAGCTGCAGAGGGCCAACTCCATTTAAACCCTACAGATTAAGAATGGGACGCCATTAAATTTCATGTGCATGTAAAGGCAGATGTTCCAAAACTTAATATAGTGTATCTGCTAACACTCCTCCAACAAACATTCTACTGACTATAAATAGGTTTGCAAGCCTAGAATGTAGCCTACATGTCAACACATTCTACTAACCTAACAATCTACTAATACTCTAATGAGTTAGTTGACATCCAGTAGCAAAGTTAGCCTGCTTACTTAGTAGAATGTCTGTCTACTAATAATAGTACATACATAACATTAAAATAACACTGATAATTTGTGATTTTCTTTTGTTGTAATTGTGAATTGCTACTGCTAATCCAGAATTCAGATAAAGCTGTTGAACTCATTTGTCACAACAAAATACATTTAATTCTCTGTGGCAGCATGAGATGAGATAAAATAGACAAAAATGTAAAATACAAACCAAATGCACATCCTTCGCTCTTCATTCTGTTGAATTGGTGCTTCCTGTGTCTGTTAGAAAGAGGAAAAGCAATTTCTCCACATAAAATCAAAATCATTTAAATGTGCTTCATAAAGTCGTAAGTAGGAACTTCGAGGAATCAACAAAAGCACCTGGGTTTATTACTGGATGCAAAAATCAAAACAAAGAAAAAACAACATTGTTTAGCAAATACTACGGCCCATTGAAAAGATGAGGGTAGAGCAGGTCCTCATGAGCAACCACAGTATCAAAAGGCCTTCACTATTCCTCTGTGGAGTTTGAATGTCCAAATTAATTTAGAAAGCATATTTAGCATCTGCTGGTGTTTATGAGTAATCCCTGTGGTCAAATCCCCTTCCTGTTCCCTGACCAACAACCTAAATAAGCAGGATAAGGAAGCATAAATTAACAGGCAGTAATTCTCAATTTGCCCATTGATGTTTCTTGGAGCAGCAATAAAGTTGTATGCACACAGACCATATATGGCACAAAGCGCTATTTACTCGCTCTACGATTGCTGAAAGTAGTTTTACATTATAGCTGAAATGAGCTTTTGTATACCTACATAAAAGTCAACATGAAACCAACAGACACAACACTAATGCACATTAGCATTGATGGAAAGAAAACATTTTTTCAGTATTGAATTTACACAATTTTGACCTGTTAAAGGGGTCATGAAACGCATTGTTTTATACGGTTTCCTGTGGTGCACTTATGTTAGTATGATTTTTACATAAAAAATTGGTCATAGTTAAGAAATAAAAGGCATTCTTCCCCTGATTTTAGCGCTCTGCTCTGGACGTTTTAAGGCGCGTGTCTGCTGTGATTGGCTAACATCTTTGCATACGAAATAGCTAAGCATTACATGTGGAAAACGTATAACGTTTTTACTATTACAGCTCTCAAGGTTAACAAATCATGAAAAGTGTTGATTATAGCTTTATATTTAGTTTCATGGCATTATATATAAATTGTGGCATGAAAGGTTGCAGTGATGAGCATTGTAGCCAATCACAGACGTGTTGAGCGCATGAATGCTGCAATCTCGTCAACTTGATTTCTGCACACTAACGGATGTTTTCATCATAACTAACAGTGCAAACACGAAGCAAATAAGTGATTAATTTATTATTACAGGAGTTTTGGTTCGAGTCCAGAACTTAGTCACTGACAAACTTGCGCTTTGATTGACAGCTCCAGTGATTGCAAAGGGTTTAAGTTTAAATAACCGCTCTTCTCTCCTTGTCACTTCACTAACACACCAGTGGGCGGGGCCAAAGTTGCAAAGATGAAGTAGGCTTTGATTTTCTTCTATCTGTCATAGATAGGCACATTCCACAACGAGTCGTTCGCTGGGCTTGGTTTCAAAAACGCTGTTTTTGGACTAACAAGGAAGTTTATAGTTCTGAAACTTACAGGATATCATTATAGTATGATGACCTCTTATGTGTTAAAAGCTAAATGAAATTGATTTCTCAGTTCATGACCCCTTTAAACAAAACAAACTGGCAAATTAACTTTTAATATGTTAAAAAGATTGAGCAACCCAATGAATACAGCTCAGTCTATTTGATTGAAATGCACATATTCAATGAGAATTTATTGTCACAAGCACAATTTCTTGTCATAAAGTTACACAAAAATAATGGAACACATTTGCACAATTTATACAATCCTAAACTCATTGTACAATGGACAGGCTAACTAAGTACCGAGAGTTAAATATGTACTCACATTGCACACAATGATATTAAACCTACACAAGTATATATAGCTGTATGTCAAATAAAACATGGTCCGACATAAAAATCACATTATTTACATTAAACATCCATTTGATTTAGCAAAAAAGGTTTAGATTTCATGTCGAGGTCTTCCCATCAGTCCATAGCATGATCGAGTTTCATCATGAAAACGAGAAGTCCACGTTATTAGTCCAAAAAGTGAATAGCAAGAATTGCAGCTGCCGCAAAGATTACAATGAACATTGTATATTTTTATGCTGCATTTTCTCATATGAGGCTGGTGTCGATTACTTCACAAAGTGACACTGTTGCTAGTGTTTTTGTACTAGTACGAACAACAAAAGTAAAAGTAAAAAAAAAAAGGCTGCAAATGCACATTTTCGTTTGAAATCAAATACTGTTTTTTTTTTTTCTTTACATCCGTCTACATTTATTATTAGTTTAGCTAGGTTATAGACATCACTACATAGACTACATTTTACACGGTAAGCGTAAAAATATCTCGGCGTTTTTTGTCAGCAAGATGCTGTTTGGCAATGAAAAATGAGGTGCAACACTTGAAGAAAAAGATTTTTCGCATCAAGAAAGATTCTGAAAATACTTCTGTATGATAAAAACATCAAAAAAAAAGAGAGAAAAACTCTTCATTATATTTTTGTTGGATTCCTGTGTGTGTGAAAACAGTCCTGATATGAGGTTGCTGCGTGAATCAACTAAGTTTAGCATACAGTCATTCTGACAAAATTTTATTTCCTATTTACATTTCACCCAAACTCGGCATTCAATTCGCCTGCTTTCTATGTAAATTAGGTTTATTAGTTATTGCGCTTTATTAATTGAAGTAAATAATGCCTAACAGGTTACCGCTCACAAAAATTGGACTGTAAACACAAATGTATTTAAAGGGGGTGTTTACGTATATATTTTCTAGTGATAACGGCAGCAGTTAATCATCACATGATGATCAAATGATGAGGAACATCAAGAATGGGATATAGTTATTTTTGCTGTTTGCGCTGTGTTTTTAACTGTTTGTGTATGAATGATCAAGTCAAGAGAGTGTGTGAACTCAGAAATGTGTTTCAGCAGCATCATGTGCGTCATGTGAGATGAAGGTACTGCAGTCTGAACCAAAACGAACAAATATACGAGTCTCCAGTTACTCAGAAAAAGGTGGGAACATGCCGAGGTCGGCAAAGTCTTCAATGTTGTAATTGGTTGTTCCTTGAGTGGGATCGCCTGGCATTGGCAGCATATCCTGTGGGACAGAAACACAGCACTCTGTTGAATCAGACAGGCTACGTTCAGAGTTACTGCTTTGTGAGTCAGTGTAACTGTAAAGGCTGATTCACATCAAGAGTGACACCAAAAAGTGAACAAAATTATAATCAAAAATAGAACCAATACAAAAATGAAAATTTCTGTGGTAAAATTGTAATATTTCTTCCTCAAATGTGACATTTCACACAAGGTTTGACGTCAATGACATACATTGACATGGATTCTTATCCCAAACCATCTGATGCAACATATTTGAATGAATGCAGATGAGGTATAATGAAAGAACAATTTTCACCAAAAACTTTAGATTTTTTCCTTTTTAGAGTTTACAGACATAGCCATTGTAATAATCAGTGTTGTTATTGTTAAATAAAATGAATTAAACAGCATATTGTTGACGGGTCATTCACAGGCCATTGCCCACCAATGCAACTCTACATGTGCTGAACACAGGGTTTTGATGTGTATGAACGTTAAGTCAAGCACTCCAACCTGGAAGACCTCCGTCTGGTTGGACTGAGGATGAGGATGTGGGTCTCCACCCTGCTGGCTGTGGTGTTGACTCTGCCACTGGGACCAGACCTCAGACGGACGACCCTGGAACTGCCCTCCGCTCTGGCTGCTGTCACCTGACACATCTGGAGAAACGAACACAGCTCTGAACAGTCACATCCACAGATAATACTTCTGTAATGATTTTTTCATGATGTTCTTTTTGGAATCCCAGTGAAACGCAATATGGAAGAGCTGTGGAATGTTATTATTGTTAGCAAAAACTATTTTAAAAAATCATTTGTTGATTGAAATAAAGCTGAATTAAAATACAATATATATTAGATGAAAAACTTATAGACCAAATAAAATAAAAATAAAAAGTGTTTTTTGTTGATTAAAATGAAGCTGAAATCAAATAAAATGTACATTGTAGATTTAAAACTTAAAAGAAAATTATATAAACAAATAAAATGTCTGGTTATTAACTAAAACTATTAAAAAAATAATTTGTTGATTGAAATACTTCTGTAATGATTTTTTCATGTTCTTTTTGGAATCCCAGTGGAATGTTGTTATATTTGTTAACTAAAACTATTACAAATTATTTGTTAATCGAAATAAAGCTGAAATAAAATAAAGTAAAATAGAAAGATGGAAAAACAAACTTGAAAACCTTTAATGAACATTATAAACTGAATAAAATGTTATTTTTAACTAAAACTATTAAAAATAATTTGCTGATTCAATTCAATTCACATTTATTTGTATAGCGCTTTTCACAATACATATCGTTTCAAAGCATATTTATTTTATTTAAATTGCTGATTGAATTAATAATTGCTGATTAAAACAAAGATAAAATATTAGATTAGATAAAAGTTACATTATACAAATATATATGAAAATTAAACTGACTAAAATAAAAATAACTCAAATAAAATAAATGCTAAAATGACTAAATCAAAAAAAAAAAACTGAAATAAAAATAACAAAAGCACTAAAACTAAAAAACTAAAATCTGAAATAAAATAAAATGCAAAAAATAGATGAAACTGAATAAAATAAATACTGTAATAGATATACATATATAATACCAAAAATAACACTGGAGAAGACAATTCTACAGAATCAATGATGGAAAAATATTCTGATATGGATCCTCCACCACTTCTCAACAAACATGTTTATACTTTGCGGTACCAACTTCCACATTAAATCCAACACGTCTACTTTTGCAGTATCTCAATCGAGCGTGCGTGTAAAACACTTCAACCGTACGACCTCCATTTCGCTCAATTTGTCGCACAGGAGGGGAACACATTTACTACAGGCTGACAGAATCATTTAAACGCATACATCTAGAGTCTCTTCACCCGCGGGGCCCGAGTCTTTGGTTAGGAAAGGAGCGAGTCGAGAAGACTAATGCGTGGTGGGCGCGGGCGGAGGTGACGACGTGGGTGGGTGTTTTGAAAGATGGCACAGAGATGCCCTCGGGCTGTTTCTCATAGTCTCCATGTTGATGAGGCAGTGATGTAAGGTCAAACTTCTCATTTCCCTACTGTGTTAGCGCTTGCCACGCGGACGACGATATTTAGCCGAGAGCGTCCCTTCCCTGGCTCGATTTCTGGCTGTCTTTCCCTCAAGGTTCGGCTGTTTGGCTCCACTGATGCGCCTCGTATATCTCTCTATCAATTTTCCTATTCATCTCTCATTGTCTTTCCCTCCCCTAGTCATCTTTCTTCGTCCCCATCAATCTGAAATCGGCATGCCTCAAGTTTTTTTCTCAGTATCTGTAGAGCTTAGGTGCCGCTTATTCTCTGACCACTCCATCAAACATGATTCTAAAAGATGTAACGATACAAAAAGCCGGCGTGACAAAAACAAACACCTTTCAGACAAAGAGCCGGGCTTTGCTTTTAGTCCCAAGAGCTCTTCAATCAATGCAAGAATTGAAAGCACATTCTCTCGCTTTCATAGTGATAAATGCAGCTCTTGAAAGCATGCTCAATTTCATGTAAGCATATAAACACTGCAATTAAGTCACAATGTAACATTATCACCGTATGAAACATTTGAATAAAGGCAGTATAATGGTTGTTTATGCATTACATTAGTTGTAAAAAAAAAAAAAAAAAAAAAAAGATTGTACGAACTATGAAGTACAAATCAGCAGGAGCTGTTTTTTTTTCCTGTAAATAAAAGATTATATTGATTTCATGTGAATTTTTTTTGACATGACTGAATGCAAACAGTTACATGACCATTCTCTTATTCTTACTCTGCTGATTTTCTTTTATCTACTTGTATATGTGAGTGATTGGAAACGTGGAAACAGAGACTAAAGTTTTCATCTGTCACTGTGTAAATATATTGATCACATGTCCTGCAACAAAGATCCTGGCCTACATCAAACAATAACTAGCAGTCAAGTAACTTAAAACCTATACAAACAAGAAGAAACCATTTCTGAAATATGCAGCGGTTCGGTAACGACACCTAATAAATCTGCCCTCAGATCATAATATAAAATTTTTTAAATTAATTACATTTCTGATCTTCAAACTGCTGCTCTGGCAGAGATGTGCTCCCTTGTCACTTCTCATTTCCATCAGAACTGAATATGAAATATGAAAATATACAAGTTCGTTGGAAAAGGTGCAAAGTACAACTTTCCTTTTTATGAATTTATCATAGTCATTAAGTCTGGGTAGGGAACAATCCCATATATATATATATATTCTAGCACATTTGGCAAAAGCAATTAAGATTCAGTTTATAAACATGTACATATGTATATGTATATACGCGTATACATAGATACACTACCATTCAAAAGTCTGGTATCAGTACGTTTTTGTATTTTTGTTTTTTTTAAATGACTTTATTCAGCAAGGACACATTAAATTGATAAATTAATGCTGTTAGTTTTAACTTTCTATTCATCAAATAATCCTGAAAAAAATGTATCATGGGTTTCACAAAAATATTAAGCAGCATGACTGTTTTCAACATTGATAATACTTGTATTATTCAATATTAGAATGATTTCTGGAGGATCACATGTAACACTAGAAGCTGAAAATTCAGCTTTGCCATCAGGAATAAATTGCATTTTAAAATATATATTAAAATAGAAAACAGTCATTTTTGATCAAACTAACTTGATTAAAGGGGTGATGAACTGAGAAATCAAATTTCCCTTGAGCTTTTGATATATAAAAGGTCATGGTAATATAAGAATATCATGTAAGCTGAAAACTTCCTTGTTAGTCAAAGAAAAGCTTTTATTACACCAGGTCCAGAAAACGAGAGCTCTCAGAATATGCGGATATCTTACGTAATAGGACCTAGACGCCGCCTCTACAGATAAATATGCTTCTGTAGCCCTGCCCACTGACTCGTGAGCTAAGGATTGTCCCTGCATAAGCTTCCTTTTGAACACACACTTATGTGAGTAGGCTAAAACATGTTTTTTATATGTGTTCGTTTTGCATAACATTACAGATCGTTTGAAATCTATTGATTACATACCTTAGCACGCTGTCACAGGGTGGAGAAGGTGTTATTAAATTGGTTCACTCGTGATCGGACTTGTAACGTTATGGGCCAGGCGCGTATGTGTGTCTCCGCGTCCGCGCGAGTGTGTGTGTCCACGCGACGCGAGTGAGTGAGTGAGTGTGTGTCCGCCCATGTGATTGAGTGAGTGAGTGTGTCCGCCCACGTGAGTGTGTGTGTGTGTGTGTGTGTGTGTGTGATTTAATCATTGTGTTTGTTTGATATTTTGCGAGTCCTCCGAGCATTTCCCCTAGACGATTCCTGGGACTGACAGTAGCTGAAGCTTATTAAATATGCAAATCTTATCCAATCCTAACCGTGGGTGTTTACTTCCAAGTGTTCAGTGCGGCACGCCCATCAAATCCGAGTGTTTTTCAGAGAGGCTCAAAACCAGGGTAGAAAATAGCCTATTACATATTCATTTTAATGTTTTTGAATGTAAAAACCACACAAACGTCATAAGTTGACCTCAGACAACAGTATACATTTTTTTTAAAAGCCAGTTCATGACCGCTTTAAAGTCTTATCAATCAAATGGGCAATTTTTGTTTCTCAGTAGTTACACTTTAAAGATTACAATAAATACAATACAATAATGTGCTCAGTTTGCTATGGAAAAATGGCATTAAATGGATTAATTTCAAATACATAAAAAGATTCCCGCAGTCTCGGCTTCCTTCCTCCTGTTACGCGTTCAAGGGCTGTCCACGTGAGGTGGTGAAGATAAATGTTCCAATTTCTTTAATGACACCATATTAAAAAATAATTATCTGGACATGGCTTCATTTTCAAGCGGCTGGCAGAAGTCTGCAGGGCTTGGAAAGCCATTCGGAGCCTGATACACTCGAAATTGAAGTGGGTTTTTAATGTCACCTCTTTACCATAAATTACTTATTAAATGGGCACACTAATCACAGGTTCAAGGTAGAGAGTTCCCCTCAAGGGAAACAACAATGGGGAAAAATGCCATCCTGTAAGTCTCCATTCATACGCCCTGCTTCAAATTAAATTTGGTTCATAGACCTGAATGTGATGGAGAAATTCGAGGCGCCTTTAAACGGATGTAATGCAATAACAAGGATTCTACAGTTTCTCCCTTTAAGCCGTTCAGCATGTTCTGCCTTCGGTTGAGGAATGTGAAAGGTTGCACAACTGTGTTTGTGGATCTTTGCCCTTCGTGTCACGGTGGTCAAATTCCTTACTTTCAAGTGTCAGGATACAGAAACCAGATCTCTGCAGCATGAGTTAAAAAGTGAAACACATGACAGATTAATTAAACCCACTGCAGGGTGTTTAAAGCCCTGCACATTACAAAAGAAAGACACGTCAAGGGCAAGTGTTTGACTGATGTAAGATCAATGTGATCTTCAATAGGATAGAATAGGAGTGGGCGATATGACATGGTGTTTATATCATGGTATGAGGAATTTCCATGACAGTGAATGTCATATAACAGTGAATGAACAATAATATATATATATATATATATATAGACTGTTTACGTGAGTATCCGACAAGACTGGTATTTTGACATTATTTTGTGTGGATTTGACTGTTTAAGCACAATCAGTGAAAAAGAACTCAATTTAGTACTGAGATGTGGCTTTATGTGCACGCACTTTGGATGTGAGCACACAATCTGTGGGAATGAGTAAAATGATGCACAATACGCACAATCCCATGTGGAAATTCAGGCCCTGTAACATCAACTATTCATCCTGAGTGAAACGAGTGAGTGAGGGGAGGCGGGTTACTGACGTTTTTCTTTAAAATAAGCATTTTTGTCAGGCTTCTATGTATAGGTTTCTACCTAAGTACCGGTACTTCTGAATGGGCTGAGGCTTGGATTTAGTGGGTTTGAAGTGAAAGTATTTTATGAACGTATACTATATGCGGAGAGCACTCACTCAGTATCATTATCTCATTTTTGACCGAAGTGGCTTTTAGAGGCTTCATATTTATACATACATATATACACACACACACACACCAAGAATGATTCAGACACCAGTTATAATTTTTTACTAGTGGGTGCAGGACACTATAGTTAATTTATGTGACATATTATACCCAAACATTCTTTTGGGGACTACCAGTAATATTTATAAAAATCTGGGACCAAAATTATTCAGACACTTTGACCATGTTTTGCTTAAGTGTTTTTTTCTTTAATTGCTAATGCGACCTTTTACACCACAGACTTAAATTTAACAGCTGCCAGCTGATTGGTTGATTGTAATCCATTACATACCTTTCTATCAAAGTTACCTGACATTATTAAAATGAAAAAATATGACAAGAACTTGTTCAAGAATTAATTACCATTTAAATTACCATTCTAAACTACAGTGAATAAACTGTGATACTGTGAGAAAATGTTGAACATTTTGGTTTGACTGTATATAAATGAAGGAGAAATATCCAGCTGGGCCCCTTCAAAAAAAAAAAGTTTGGACACACCTGCTCTATATCTTTCTATCAGCATCTTTCTTGATACTTTCTTGATTACATAAACTTATTTGAAAAGCAATTTTCCAAACTTATTGAATAAGTTATGCATGTTGTGTAACAGTCATGATGAATAGTCGCTGTTTTGTCTAGAAGCAATTTAAACGTTTTTTCAAAACTAAGAACACAAACATCTAATTGCCTGTTGTCCAACAATCGTGATCACTCGAACCACAGAAATCTGTTTTTCATACAGTCTATAATAGCGATTATGTGGCCGATCCAAAGAAACCAAAACAACAAAACTGTTTGTCTCATTATGGATGCCATACAATTCTCACACTGTCTGCTGTTAAAGACATGCCTTTTTGTTGAAGACGAATGTCTGTTTTACTCATTGTGTGTAATAGTCTGTGTTTTATACGGAAATCTATAAATCGCTGTAGATGTAAAAGACAGTTTATACAGGAATCTGAAAGGCCCCATGGGAGGATTTTGTTTCCTAGAGGTGCTGTGATGTCACCTCCATATCAAGGTCTCTTAATCTTAGACTGACGTCAGTCTGGATCAGATCACGGTTTGAAGAGTACCAGGGATCTTCTGTCAATCATGCGGTGAGATCATTCGACTATTTCAGGTAAAAACATAGCTGAAGGTCTCTAGGGTTGTCACAATACCAAAATCCCAGTAGCTGATATCAATCCTTTAATGATTGTCAAAAGCATTTCTTATAATACAAAACAAACTAATGTACTCAAATTCAATATTTTTGAGAAATCCAATTGAAGCCAACAAAACCAATGTTTACACAACTTACTAAAACTAACATTTTAACCAAGATGTTAACAAGTGCAGCTGTAACACAAGTCAACGAAACATCTGACATCCTAAACATCATTGGAAATTATTATATCTACTGGATCACATGCTGAACAATAAATTATTCAATGAATGTAAGAGAGGATCTATTATGCCCTTTTACAAAATTTTGATTTTGTTTTTTGGGCCTACTAGAATAGATTTTAATGCTTAAATGTTAAAAAAACACCTTATGTTTCATATATTTTGCATTGTTGCAACATTTCTCCTCCCAGGCTGTCAGTAACACTCTGTTTAGTTCCGGTCTCTATGAAGTCTTTTGAAAAGCGCAATGTGCTTTGATTGGTCAGCTGGACCTATGTGTTGTGATTGGTTAGCCGTTTATAGAGCATTTCAGAAATGTCACAACCCTTACCATAACCGCGCGTTTCAACACACTACTAACGTAACTCAACCAGACCTCACCTCTTTTTTTTTTTGCATATGCCTTGAGCGGGAGTTATTTAAATAAGGAATATTGTGACGTGTTCGTTCCTGGAAGAAGACTCAAGACTACAATGAATGCATTTCAGGGAGTTCAGAAACAGTGTGCACTATAGAATAACTCCCTTTGGAGTGACGTTGTGCTTAGCATTTTTTCGCAGAACTTTTTCATGCTCAAACAGCAACATTACACACTAAAGAAAGCTGAAAATGTAAAAAAAAAGCGAACTAGGAACACTTTAACATACACAAATATAGTGCAATAAACAAATATGCACCAAAAATGTAGAAATTTGTTGTCATAAATGAACAGATCTTACCGAAAGCAGCACTGCGATTGGCCAGGTTAGAGTAGGCGTTTCCAGAGGGCGAGGAGGTGGCGGGACTGGACAGAGGGCTGTATGAGGATGGGTCGGCCTGGTAGCTATGGCTGGAGCCAATGCCAAACGGTGAGGATTGGGCCTTATTGGACTGAGCTTGAATCTGCTGCTAGAATGAAAGGAGACGTGATGATGTAAATATAGTGAGGAAAATAAGTATTTGAACACCCTGCTATTTTGCAAGTTCTCCCACTTAGAAATCATGGAGGGGTTTGAAATTGTCATCGTAGGTGCATGTCCACTGTGAGAGACATAATCTAAAAGATTTTTTAACTATTTATTTGTATGATACAACTGCAAATAAGTATTTGAACACCTGAGAAAATCAATGTTAATATTTGGTACAGTAGCCTTTGTTTGCAATTACAGAGGTCAAACGTTTCCTGTAGTTTTTCACCAGGTTTGCACACACTGCAGGAGGGATTTTGGCCCACTCCTACACACAGATCTTCTCTAGATCAGTCAGGTTTCTGGCCTGTTGCTGAGAAACACGGAGTTTGAGCTCCCTCCAAAGATTCTCTATTGGGTTTAGGTCTGGAGACTGGCTAGGCCACGCCCGAACCTTGATATGCTTCTTACAGAGCCACTCCTTGGTTATCCTAGCTGTGTGCTTCGGGTCATTGTCATGTTGGAAGACCCAGCCTCGACCCATCTTCAATGCTCTAACTGAGGGAAGGAGGTTGTTCCCCAAAATCTCGCAATACATGGCCCCGGTCATCCTCTCCTTAATACAGTGCAGTCGCCCTATCCCATGTGCAGAAAAACACCCCCAAAGCATGATGCTACCACCCCCATGCTTCACAGTAGGGATGGTGTTCTTGGGATGGTACTCATCATTCTTCTTCCTCCAAACATGTTTAGTGGAATTATGAACAAAAAGTTCTATTTTGGTCTCATCTGACCACATGACTTTCTCCCATGACTCCTCTGGATCATCCAAATGGTCATTGGCAAACTTAAGACGGGCCTTGACATGTGCTGGTAAGCAGGGGAACTTTCCATGCCATGCATGATTTCAAACCATGACGTCTTAGTGTATTACCAACAGTCACCTTGGAAACGGTGGTCCCAGCTCTTTTAAGGTCATTGACCAGCTCCTCCCGTGTAGTTCTGGGCTGATTTCTCACCTTTCTTAGGATCACTGAGGTCAAGATCTCACCCCACGAGGTGAGATCTTGCATGGAGGCCCAGTCCGAGTGAGATTGACAGTCATGTTTAGCTTCTTCCATTTTCTAATGATTGCTCCAACAGTGGACCTTTTTTCCCCCAAGCTGCTTGGCAATTTCCCCGTAGCACTTTCCAGCCTTGTGGAGGTGTACAATTTTGTCTCTATTGTCTTTGGACAGCTCTTTGGTCTTGGCCATGTTAGTAGTTGGATTCTTACTGATTGTATGGGGTGGACAGGTGTCTTTATGCAGCTAACGACCTCAAACAGGTGCATCTAATTTAGGATAATAAATGGAGTGGAGGTGGACATTTTAAAGGCAGACTAACAGGTCTTTGAGGGTCAGAATTCTAGCTGATAGACAGGTGTTCAAATACTTATTTGCAGCTGTATAATACAAATAATTAGTTAAAAAATCATATATTGTGATTTATGGATTTTTTTTTTAGATTATGTCTCTCACAATGGACATGCACCTACAATTTCAGACCCCTCTATGATTTCCAAGTGGGAGAACTTGCAAAATAGCAGGGTGTTCAAATACTTATTTTCCTCACTGTATACAGTGCAAAATCTTATAAATAACCATTCAAAAGTTTTGGGGTCAGTTTGTTTTGTTTTGTTTTAAAGAAAAAAAAAAAACTTTTATTCAGCAAGGAAACAATAAACTGATCAAATTTGACAGTAAAGACATTTATAAGGCCCTGTTTACACCTGGTATTAAGATGTGTTTTGGTCGATCGAATTCCAAGTGGACAATGCTGAAAATAGGTGGGTCTAAAATGTTTTGAGCTTGTCCCCTTTCAACCACTTCCAGAGGTAGTCAAAAACGCATTGCATTGGATTGCTTTCGTAGTGTAAACACTCATGTGATCGAATGCGTTCGAACAGCCACAAAAGACCGCCTTCCCGACCTAATATGTAAACATTATAGCCAGATGGGATTTAAACTGGCGGCTGAAGACCCAAGTTTTGAAGAAAAATGTACTAAGCGCAATGTTCTCTCACCATTCCTGATTTCTACCACACACTCACAGCCTTCGCCATGGTCTTGCTGCTGTGAGAGCCTTTTTGTTCTTCTGTTGTCTCCGGGGTGTTCATATGTAAATTGCATGAGCTTCTTTTGTACATTAGATCGAAAGATCTGAAAAAAAAAAAACGAATTTACCCGCCTATAGACCCTGCCCTTGAAGAAATCAGGACAGAAGTGGCTGAAAGTGGACAAAAGTGGATCTTAATACCGGGTGTAAACAGGACCTAAATGTTACAAGACATTTTTATTTCAAATAAACACTGTTCTTTTGAACTTTCACCGCAAAATTGTGTCTGCTAAAGAACAAATAGGACCTCAACACTTTCATGATAAACTCAAGACAGCAGAAAATCAGATCTTACAATCAAACAACCAAGAAGATCTCGGCAGCCATTGACTACCATAGTTAATTTTGTTTATATATATAGTTAATAAAATTATATATATATATATATATATATATATATATATATATATATATATATATATATATATATATATATATATATATATATATATATATATATATATATATATATATATATATATATATATATATATATTTATATATTTATTTATTTTTTTTATTAGGGATGCAACAATACAGTTAATATACATACCTCGTTTTTTAACCACGGTTTTCCGTTCAGTTCTGATGGCTAGTCACATCAGTTTTTTGCTATTCTATTCTTAGGCGACAGGAACAGCAAGAGGTAAAGGAGAACAAAAAATACTATTTTTTTTCTTTATTTATTTTACTTGACCCCCTCGAGTCAGTGGTCGCGCCGGCGCGATCGGCTCTCTTTTTTTCTTATCAGTGCCAAAGAGACTCAAATAACTATAGATGTCAGTCACC